>NBZP02000025.1:0-34758 GCA_002236755.2 Dothistroma septosporum
CTAAACTAGGAGGCAATAGTCAAAAACTAATGTTATTTAGTCTAGGAAAGGCCATATCTGGACCTCCTACTAGTAAAGGTAATAGGGAATTACCGAATCCTCCTATCATAGCAGGCATAACCATAAAGAAAAACAAAAATACTGCGTGTGAAACAATTATGTTGTTATACATATGGTTTCCGGTTATGTACATAACACCAGGACCAGATAACCCAAATTCTATAACAACAGAGAATGCTGTTCCTAATAGTCCTGAAAATAAAGCAAATATAAGATAAAATGTACCTATATCTTTAGCATTACTTGACAGTGATAAACGCCCTAATAAAAAATCTGCACCTGCTAAACCTGTTCTTGCTAAATTACTAGCAATGTTTTTTGCGACTTTTATCATTTAAGCTAGATATTTATAGTTATAATTATATTTCAAAGGAAAACCTTTTAACTATTTTAGAATCGTGTCTATTAACTGTTTTTTTTTGTTAGTTTTTTTTTAGTATTAAACTTATTTTATATAATATACTTGTCTACTTTCAATTGTAAGTGCATTTTTACCTAGTTCAAAAGCAAAACCTAAAGTTAGAACTAAAAAAAAAATTAACATGACGATTAAACCAAATATACCATTAACATATGCACTAACTACGTAAGGGTACACCAGTAGTATTTCTAAATCAAATAACAGAAATAACAAAGCAAAAATAAAAAATGAAATACTAAATTCACTTCTATTTTGACCTAAGAATGAGTGAAATCCACATTCAAAAGCACTATCTTTTTCCTCATAGGGGTTGTGGGGAGCAAATATTAAATTTAAAGCTAATAACACTATAGCTAGTATAGGTATAAATATAAAAAAAAATGTTTGACTTGTCATTTACGCTCTAAACAAGATAAGAGTTAATATACTAACTATATTAAATCATTCTCCTGGTATATAAATAAATAATAAAAGTAGTAATGTTATGATTGATATACTGCTACTGAAAGAGCTGCTAATTATTATATTTTCTGGCTTAAATAAAACCGACTTTTGTGTTGTAGAAGCTTTATTACTTAGGTTTTTTGTATCATTTTTGTTATAAGATGATATGTAACCTACTAAATTTAAATCACTAATTGCAGGGTTTTTTTTGTAGTTATCTTTATAAAAAAATATCTGTTTTATTAAATTTAAGTAATAAGCTGCACCCACAACACTAGTAAGTATAGCAACAAGTGTCATAAACACGTGACCGCTATCTAAAGCAGCACTTAAAATCATTTGTTTAGCAAAAAAACCTATAATAGGAGGAATACCTACAAATGAAAATAATGTTATTGCTAAACTTATGGCAATAAAAGGATTTATGTAGAAGTATCCTTTTATTTGATTAATCAGTTGTATAGGGGAATTATTTTTGTCTATTAAGTCTTCTTTGTATCCTTTTTCTTTGTAGACATACAAGTAAAAGGAGAATCCCATAGCAACTAATATAATAAAGGCATTTAGGTTTGAGAGACTATACTGCAATATGTAAAATATGTATGATTGTATAGACTCAGTGTTGTTTATCGATAACGCGAGAAGTATAAACCCAACATGAGATATTGTACTGTAGGCAAATAATCTTTTTATTCTAAACTGTGTAAGGCCTAGTACAGATCCTATTATTAAAGAGAATAAACTACTCAGTAAAAATATGCTTTTTCAGGAAAAATCAAAAAAGTTACATTCTGTGTAATACACTAATTCTAAGAAAAATGCAAATATCGATATTTTAGCTACTATAGCTACATATGTTGTTACTATTGTGGGTATACCATCGTATACGTCTGGAGATCAGAAGTGAAATGGTGCAGCACTTACTTTAAATAAAAACCCAACTGACATTATTATTAATGACAGGTGGAAGTAATATGGTTGATATAAATACATAAGTGAAGACAAACCTTTTATTTCGCTAATACTAGTTATAACGTATATGTTATCCAAGTTAGTAGTACCTGAATTTGCATACAATAATGCAGAACCTAATAAAATAAAACAGGATGATAGTCCACCTAATAAGAAATAAGTTAATCCACTCGCAGTAGCCGATTCTGAATCTCTATACAGGGTTGATAATATATATAGACCATAACTCTGTAATTCAATAGATAAAAACACTGATATTAAATCACCAGTGCTTATTAAAAATACAGCTCCACATAATATGAAAACTATGATCATTGCATACTCAATTATACGAAATTGTTCTCCTGTTTTGTTAGAAATAAGGTTTTTGTTGTACGAAAGTTTAGATAATAATAAACTATAAATAGAAGAATGTTGTTTTACATAAACTTTTCTGGGATAAAATGCAGTTAGTGTCAATATAACTGCACTAACTAAAAAAATAAATATGTTAAATGACTGTGTGAAAGTTGTAACATTGAACAAACCTCCATATATACCTATACCTTTCTCTAATGGTCTCACATATAAGTTACTGTATGCTAAAAAGCTTGTTAAAAGTAAACTTTTTATCACGATTCTAGAAAACAATATAGATTTATCCCGTCTTATAGTAACGGCATTTGAAACTAATAAGAATACTAATAAAGATATTAACATTTCTTGTTATTATTTACAAGGGTTTAAACTACAACACGCTGCGAAACATAAGCGAGAATATAAATGCCCAGGCTGATAATTACTATAAAGAGTGTGACTTGTTAAGGTCACAGTGAGTGAAAGTACATTGCTCCCCTGTGTACATACATCACATGCATTTACATTTACACACTCTATATTAATATAGAGTTTACTACAGTAAGTAGTTATAAAAAGAGTATGATAAGAGCTAGCACTAAACTAACTTTAGTAGGGTTTAAAATAGACTTACAGCACTAGTTTTTGTTGTGGGGTTTAAGTGGAGGTCAATTAGACTATTTTCAAGTAAACTAACCACAGGTACAATAACTAAAAAGTGTGCAAAGTATAATACTGTACAAATTTGTCCAAATTCTATGAATGGTGACTCAACGTGTTTAGCTCCTAGTTGCATTAGTATCAAAAAGTTAGCTACAAAGATATAAAATGCTATTTTACTTAGAGGTCTGAATTGTAACCCTCTACTTCTACCTAAATCTGTAAATGGCATAGTTAATATGATTAGGATTGCGGAAAACATAGCTATTACACCTAACAGCTTGTTAGGTATAGATCTTAGTATAGCGTAGAAGGGTAAAAGGTATCATTCAGGTACTATAGCAGGAGGAGTTTGCATTGGATTAGCCATTACATAGTTTTCACTGTCACCTAATACATTAGGCATGAAAAATACAAATATAGATAATACAACTATAAATAAGAAGATAGTTATTAAATCTTTAAAAATAAAATAAGGAGCAAATGGTAGTCTGTCATAGTTACCTGAAACACCTAGAGGGTTACCTGAACCTGCACTGTCGTGTAACGCAATAAGGTGCATTAAAGCTAGAGCAGCTAATACAAAAGGCAGAACAAAATGTAATGCGAAAAATCTGTTTAATGTTGCATTATTTACAGAAAATCCTCCTCAAATAAATTCAACTATATCTTGTCCTACTCATGGTATAGCACTCATTAAATTAGTAATAACTGTAGCACCTCATAAAGACATTTGTCCGTAAGGTAAAACGTAACCTAAAAAAGCTGTTGCCATCATTAAAACAAGTATAACAGTACCTATAGTTCATACTAGTGTTCTAGGAGCTTTGTAAGACCCGTAATACAACCCTCTACCTACGTGTAAATACACTAAAAAGAAGAAGGCTGACGCAGTGTTTGCGTGTAAGTAACGTATCAATCACCCGTTATTTACATCTCTCATTATGTGTTCAACTGAATTGAATGCCTCTAATACACTAGGGTTATAGTGCATTGCTAGAGTAACACCTGTAACTATTTGTATAATTAGACAAAAACCTAGTAAAGAACCAAAGTTTCATAAGTAACTTATGTTTGAAGGTTGAGGTGAGTCTACTAAATAACCGTTAACTAAACTAAGTAAAGGATGACTTTTTCAAATTCTCATTTCTTTTTATATTTGCAAATTTGTACTTCATGTTATAAAATAAGATGTTGGTTTTTAAGTCAACAGTAGATAAAAAAAATGGTTTTATACTATAAAGATTTCTTATAGAACTATTATAACTATGAAAAATCACATAATTTTCCGTTAAATTAAGCTATATGTTTTTTTTTTCAAGTGCTGTTTGTTACACCGTTATTGTAAAAAAAAAAATAAACAACCTTATTGGATTAATGTTTACATATTGTTAAAAATATACTTGTATGAAATTTTAATAACAATATACGATAGTGTAATACATCTAATATAATAATTCTAGGTACATATATGTACAGTTTATGATACGTTTGTGAAATATATTAGTGAAGATACAGAATAATGTAAACCATCTAATATTGGTGCAGGATATATACCCAAAACAACCGTTAATATTACCAACGTTACCAGTACAGAAAATTCTCGTTTGTTTAGATCAGGAATGTTAAACTTAAAAAATTTAGAAAATGATCCTGCAAACGCTATTCTATTAAACATATACATTGTATATGCTGCACTGAACACTATAGAAGAACTAGCAAACACACCTAGTAAAGGTAATCTTTCAAAAGTTCCGTATAAACTCATAAATTCACCTATAAAATTAAGAGATAAAGGTGTACCAGCATTTCCTAGACAAAGTATGAAAAACAAAATAGAAAATAAAGGCATTACTTGCGCTATACCTCTATAAAAAGTTATTAATCTAGTACTTGACCTATCGTACAACACACCTCCAGCACAAATAAATAATCCAGAAGAAACAAAACCATGAGCTAGTCCAAGTACAATTCCACCTTCTATTCCTTGTATCGAATTACTAAACACACCTAGTAGATATACTGCAGCATGAGATACAGAACTATAGGCAATTAACTCTTTAACATCTATTGTTCTTAAAGTACTGAAACTAGCATATATTATAGTTATTACCCCTATAACGTATATTACAGATGTAAAATAAAAATAAGCTTTAGGGAGTAAAGGTAAAATTAATCTAAGTATTCCGTATAAACTTAATTTCAATACTATACCAGCTAATATAATACTACCTCCAAGAGGTGATTCAACATGAGCTTTTAAGAGTCAAGTGTTTAAAAATATAGTTGGAGTTTTAACAGCAAAAGCTATGAAAATACCATAAAATAAAAATAATTGAGTATAGAAATTAAAATTTGTTTTATAAAGGGCATCAAAGTCAGTAGTTCCCATTATTGATGACATTGCAAGTATAGACAACAATAAGAATAAAGACCCTAATAAAGTATATAAGAACAAGTAAAAACTAGCTCTAACTCTATTACTAGATCCAAATAATCCTATTAATATAAATAAAGGAGGTAATATACTCTCAAAGAAAATGTAGAATAGTAGTATATCCAATACTAGAAATACTGCGAGTAATAATGTTTCTAACAATAATATAATTATAACATAGGATTTAACATTTTCTGATATTGAACTTCAGTTACTCAACAACGATATAGGCATTATGATTGTGGTTAATAGAACAAAATATATAGATATTCCGTCTACTCCCAGGTAAAAGTCAAAACTACTTATTTTGTGATACTCTTGTACAAATTGAAATTGGTTACTACTAAAGTTGAATAAGATAAATACAATTAAGGATACAAATAAATTGAGCACAGATGCCGATAAGGCTATAACTTTTATTTGTTTTAAGGACGATAATGAATCACCTTCTCCTTTGTTACCGTATGAAACAGTAGAAACCATGAATATACCAATTAAAGGTATTAATAATAAAAGAACCAGTAACATAGTTATGTATTCAAAAATTAAAAATGTTTATTTACCTCTGGTAGCCTGTTAATCATTATAAAGGAAAGCTAATGCTAAATAGGTTGAGCCAGGCATTTTCACTATTTATCTATTAGTAAAGTAGCCATATTTTATCCTGTGTAACAATCACTACATATGATTGCATGGCAAATAGTGCAGTAATAGTGATGATACTGATAATTACCGTACAGAGTATGGCTCTCGCTTGGAGAACCAAGATCGCAGGGGTTATCATGCAGTAAACCATCATGTTCCATAGGAACTCAGTTATGAACACATTCCGCAATGACAGTTAAATGATCTTGCATTGACATGCAAGCATTACAAGAAAGAACTTGTAAACTGTGAGGACATATGTAGTTACAAGTAGCACATGTGTAGATGTCTATACCGTGTTGGCATACACTTTCTAACAAATAAGGTTCAGAAAAAAATAACTTAAGAGCTAAAAAACTTAGCAGTAAAGCAATAAAAAAAGAAACCCTTATTATAGAAATAATTAAAGGATTACTTTTAATTTTTGCTATGATAGTATAGCAATCAGTGGAAATTATAAATATACCGGTTAAAGGGATTAAAAATAAAAGAATCACTAACATAATTATATATTAAAAAATTAAAATTGTTTATTTACCTCTGGTCACCTGTTAATCGTTAAAAACGAAAGCTAATGCTAAAAAGGTTCAGCCAGGTATTTTCACTATTTATGGATGTTACCGACACTGGACTTTTTACTATTTTCTATTCGTTAAAAAAAGAAAAAATCCCTAAAAAAAAAAACAAAATCGTTACACAACGATTGCTGTATGATAAGTGTGCTATTTAGTTTTTAATAAAATTAGTACTTTGTATCTGAAGACCTCAAAATCCTTTAAACCAAAGCCTATACAATTATAAATTGTAATATTATAATTCGTAGTAGTGTACTACGTATATTTTAGAGTATTCTAAGGTAAACTTCGTGCCTATATGCATTCAGCACTTATTTATCACTAACGTGGCTTCATTGCTGTGCCTATGATATATATTTATACACGGATAAATGTAAATCTCCTGAATAACAAAAAGCTACTTATTAGAAATGCACTAACAACTATATTTTTATTAGCTATACTGGATACATAAACAACAAATAAACCAGAGGTTAATATACCCAACTCCTTTCGTACGAAGGGGCTATCCTTATTTTACTCTAATTACTCCTAGAAGATAGAAACCATACTGTCTCACGACGTATTTAACCCAGCTCGTGTAGCTCTTTAACCGACGAACAGTCGTACCCTTCATGATTCCTACATTCATGTGGATGAGCTAAGCCGACATCGAGGTGCCAAACTGCGCACTCAATTTGTACTCTCTGGCGCAATTAGCCTGTTATCCCTAGCGTAGCTTTTTCAAAAATCCAAGACCTTTCCTTTCTGCATCTTGTGATCATATGCCCCGCTTACGCGACTGATAGACATGTAAGTCAAACAGTAAAGCAAGATTAAGCCATTAAACTTTTAAAGCAATATTAAATATCATGTTATTACTTATTTCGAAAAAACACAATTTAAAACAGTACTGTTGTTTAATTTTAGCGCTTTGCGAAAGAAAACAACAATTAGTGTTTTATTAACATCTATTTTCCATATAGTGAAAATCTTACTTAAAAAATATAATTAATCTAACTTAATAGAAATGTAAGTGAATAGATTACAAATGATAAACTATTACAAACTAAAAAAAATATGCTAAATTAATAATGAAGATATTAATAAATTATCGCATAAATTGTTAGTATAAGCTAACAAATTTACAATATTAACTTTGGATACACCCAGGTACTTTTTATGGGATCTGTGCCCCGCATAAACTGTCCACTAGCAAATGTTTCCTGAATAAAGATATATTCCTATCTCTTATTGGATGAGTTATGTAGACTTTAATGTACGCGTATGTTACATATTCTACAGATATGATAAACTAAGTAAAGGTATTTCACTTCTATTTTATCAATAACCTTATATACTACAACTTGTTTGATCATATCCAATTACTAGCAACAGTAAAGCTGCATAGGGTCTTCTCGTCTAACTAGAAGAAAACTGTATCTGCACAGTTATTCCAATTTCACTGAGACAATCATTGAGACAGCTGTTGTATCGTTAAATCATTCATGCAAGACCGCATTTAACGGCCAGGGTATTCCGCTACCTTAGGACCCTCATCGGTAAGGCCGCCATTGATTGGGGTTTCCTTCAAAACCTAGCCTACTAAAATTCAGCTAAGAAAATCCGTTAACCAGCCAACATCGGGCAGAAATCACACTCAATACTTTGATTTATAATCTTATGCAAAGTGCTTTGTTTTAATTAAACAGTCGTACAACACCATTTTATGTCTCCTATTATTAACCTAATATAATTTAGGAATAATGGCACACTTTATCCCGAAGTTACAGTGTCAATTTGCCGAGTTCCTTAATGATTGTTATCTCAAACGCCTTTGTATACTCTACTTGCTTACTTGTGGTAGTTTCTAGGTACGGTTAATGCTATACATATCTTTTTCCAGAACTTTATATATCTCCTTTTCCCAATTACTTAGTAAATTTTGGTGTTATCTGCATTTAATCGTAAAAATAGTGTATTGATGGTTTAATTTAACAAAAGCAGAGAGAAAAATAAAAGTTGTAAGATAGATATAAAGATTTTCCCATCATTTAATCCTTTAGGTCAGATCAATAAACTTAGGGGCCGTTACTTTAATAAAATACCATAAGCTTAAGGCGAGGGGATTTCCCTTTTTCGTTACTCATGTCAGCATTCTCACTTGGGGTTATCTCATAAAAACTTAACACGCTTCGCAGCGCTATAATAAAGGTTTAGAACTTTATCATACTTTAAATTTAAATTTAATTAATATCAACGATATTAATTCTAAGATCACCCAATGTTCCGCTACCCCATAAATAAAAGTTATTTATGTACAAGGTTTCGGTATATTGTTTAGATCCGTTAAATTTTCGGTGCGTTTAACTTAGTTAGTTTCATGTATTGAACCAAATATTTACGGGCCAAGGTTAAAATTGTGTGTTTATTCTTTTTTCTATTGCACACCGTATATAAGCGTTGAGCCATGTAATTTTACTCACATAACTAATTCATCATGATTTATCTATTCGATTAACTAACTATTAATAAACCAGTGCTCTGTTACGAGATCTTTAAAAAATGGCCGCTTCTAAGCCTATTTCCTGGTTGTATTTGAAAAAAACTTCCTTAATTTCACTTAACAATAATTTTGGAACCTTTAACTCTTGTTCTGGGCTGTTTCCCTTTAGACATACAACCTTATCGTACTATGTCTGACAATTTAATATTCATCATTGCCCTTCCGAGAGCAAATTCTCACTGATAAAGTCTTCACGACCCCCCAATGTATACAAACTGATAACGCTTTAGGGCGCTATCTTAATTTGTCTGAGATCACAATTCTGTACCTGCAATGATGTGTGGCCTACACAAAAGTGATGCCTTTAAACTACCTACTTATATAGGTTTCGCGGAAAACCAGCTATCCTAGTCAGTTTTGTCTTTCACTAACTTACCACAATTCCTCAGATATCTTTACAACGATAACCTGTTCGGGCTTTTATAACCCTGATCATGGTAAGATCACTAGGCTTCGGGTCTAATATTAGATACTTATTCATTAATTAATAATTGGTTTATCTGGGATACGTTTATATCTCGCATCTAACATTAACTTGCTGACCCATTATGCAAAAGGTACGCTCTCATCTATCGTTCAGATTAAACTTGAGCTGCTTATAAAACTACTATTTCAAATATTTCCCTTACGCTACTTATTTGCTGTCGCTTATATATCATATTTAGCCTTAGAGAAAGGTTTCCCTAGATTCAAACAAATTATATCCATTTTACTTAAAAGGCTATTCTTTACCAGTTTTTTTCCTGATAATAGAATCTCATTTGATTTATTTTCCTGAAGTTACTAAGATATTTCAATTCACTTCGTTAAAAAATTAGATTTCTCCTAGAATTCATAGGCATACACCTAAAATCATATTTCTGTGATATATAGCTATTTATCCATAATAATTTCTTTATATACTTTACATCAAGGGCAAAGGCCTATGATGAAATTTTACATTACATATCAAATACATTACTAATATAGTTTCACAATTAAAAGAAAAAAAATTTTTTTTCTTTTACCAGTCGTATAATTTTATTTATGTTTAGATACTAAAGGCATATTTTTATACTAAACTATTATTTTTTTTTGTTAAAAAATTTTAGTTTACTAGTGTAGATCTAACCCGTCTTTTATGTAAGAACATGATAAAACCACAAAGACTTGAGCTTGTATAAATGCGATACCTAACTCTAGACCAGAAAATGCTATTATAAATGCTAAAGGAAACAGTCCTAAAAAAAAGAATAAAAACCCTGAAGTCATTATGTTATATGTAAAACCACTAAGAATATTTAAAAGCATATGTCCTGATAATATATTTGCAGCTAATCTTAAACCTAGTGACACATTTCTAGCTAAATATGAAATAAATTCTATTAAAACCAATAAAGGTAATAAAGCTAATGGACACCCTGCTGGTACGAAAAGTGAAAAGAATTTAAACCCATGTTTGCTTAGTCCTAATATAGTAGCACCTAATACAACTGTGAAACTTAATGAAAAAGTTAAAATAAAGTGACTAGTAGAAGCAAAACTGTAAGGTACCATACCTATTAAATTGTTTACTAAAATGAACACAAATAACACATAAATAAAAGGAAAGTAAATTTGCCCGTTTTTTTCATTTATTTGACCTACCACTATACTGTGTACTGTAGCATATATAGATTCTTGAGAAATAGATCAAGCATTAGGTACTATTTTGTTATTATTTGTAGAAAGAAGTCCTATTAAAAACGCTAAGTAACCCCCTATTGTTAAATACAATCCTATATTTGTTAAAGACAAAGATAAATTACCTAACACAGGAGCTTGTATACTTAATAAATTCCTTACTTCAAATTGATCTAATGGGCTTGTTATGCTTAAAAAAAAATTCATTATATGAGATGAGATGATATTTATTGAAAAGATTAATCGGTAATAATGCAACAAAGTTTTAATATTTATTTACAACATTATACTTACATTAAAGGGCAAGAAACAAATAAATGACTATTGCTGTTATTATAAGCTTAATAATTATAATTTTTACTTAAAAATTAAATAGATTTTAGGTTTACAATGACGTTAAAAAACAGTATATTAAAAACGTAAGCTAAATCTATATTATCATTACTTATTGAATAGTAATAAAAATATTATCGTGAAAAAATAAGTGTGGTTATAGAAGATAAATGTTTGTACGTTTTATACGGAATAGTTATAATTACAATTTACTAATAAATACACGTGTTGCAAATAAACGAACAAATCTAGGTAATATGTACTTAGAGAAAACATATACTAACAATACAAATATAGCAAATGCAAATACTACTTGGTTAATAAAAAAAAATGGTACTAATTGAGGCATATAATTTAATTTAATTTACATTGTCGTTAATTACGACACGGTTTAATTAAAAACAGGGGTTATAAAGGAATAATTATCAACCTTTTCTTTATTTTATTTTTTACTCCATAATCATTGGAATAAAAAATTCTATTCCTAGTAATAAGTATTACTATAGTAAACTTATGTTACTAGGTAAAATTTCAAAGCTATAAACAATACATGGAATAAATACAATAAAAGAAATAACAACAGGCAATAATATAGTTCAAGAAAATGACATTAACTGATCGAAACGAATTCTAGGAAAAGAAGCCCTAACTCATATAAATGTGAAAATCATAGCACAAGATTTTACACCCATAGTTATACCTGATAACATTCCTTCTAATACTGGACTATTAAATGGTTCAATACCTTCATAACCTGTTTCTTGTAATATGTAGAATAATAATGTATAGTCTAACAAGTATCCTCCTAAAAACAACATAGTGTTTAAAATACATATAAGTAGTATACTCCCATATTCAGCTAAGAAAAAGAAAACAAATATAACTGCAGCGTGTTCTGTCATAAATCCACTAACTAGCTCAGATTCTGCTTCAGCTAGATCAAAAGGAGCTCTGTTGGTTTCCGCTACAGAACCTATAAAAAATATAACAAATATGGGAAGCAGTGGCATTATAAATCATATTGCTCTTTGAGCTTCTATGTTAACAGTTAAATTTAGACTTCCCGTTAAAAGTACTACAAGTAATATAGCTGAGCTTAATATAAGCTCATAACTTATTAGTTGTGCTGTACTCCTAAGTGAACCTAAAAAAGCGTATTTAGAATTAGCGGATCAACCAGCCAGTAATATACCATAAGTAGCTAGTGAAGAAACAGCTAACATATATAATATACCTAGGTTGAAATCTCATACAGCTAAACCAGGACCGTAAGGTACAACAGCATAACCTAATAAAGAAAATATTAAAGTTATTACGGGACCAAGGAAAAATAGTACTAAATTTGCTTGTGTAGGTGATACATATTCTTTCAATATAAGCTTAAGGGCATCCGCAAATGCTTGTAAAAGACCGTAATATCCTACAACATTAGGCCCTAATCTTCTTTGCATACTTGCCATTGTTTTTCTTTCGGCTACTGTAACAAAGGCAACGGTTAACAGAACTGGAACAACAACCAGTATAACCTCTATTATTGAGATAAATGTGGGAAAATACAACATTTTAATTTATTTATTTGATAAAATTACATCTGCTTTTACTCTGAGACATACTAATAATTTTCTATTGTACCTTTAATACCACCATGTAAGTTGTAACTAATAAGGAGCAAACTTAATAAACCTATGCACTTCAAATATTAAAACTAAATAAAAATTTTAAGCTTAAATACTCAACCCAGCACTTTTTTTAGACTCCCGGGTATAAGTTCATTACAATGTAACTTTATAATGTGTATATATTTTTTTTTTAATTGCTTAAGGAAGTCTTTTGATGTAATTAAGTACAACATTAGCACAAGGATAGTGTCTGTTAACGTCAAAACCCTGATGCGTGACATTATTCCTGTAGTGCCGATGTAATATATCTAGGTATTTCGAATCAGGATCGTTCAACTCAACAGGTGCTCGGGTTCCTTGATTAGGGTTTGCAGTCCTAATACTAACTATTTTTTCAACTAAACGACTAGCGTAAGGTTGATTGGACATGGTAGGATCGTATCCATCAGCTATTACAGAATCTCTTACATTTCTGTCGTGTGCATTAGTAAAACCGTGTATGTTGTATAGGTTTTCTAAGTGAGTATCTGGTCCCCTGGGATCTGGGTTAGGGACTAGGATTGGATTGTTATTGCCTGGTAAGTTTGGTTGATGGTTAGGAACACCATTTCCTCCGTTTCCAGCACCTTGCCCTCCACCTGTTGAGTTCATATATACGAAAAAACTGTCGATAGAAGAGTGCATATGAAAAAAGGAAATATCTGTATAGGTACATAATAAAATAAAAAAAAATAGTGATGTGATTACCATTACGATTACACGTAATATCCTTAATATATCATTTATACAGGATATTTTACATTCAATCACAATAACAGGGTTACTTAGTAACATTACCGACGATAGAAATGCCAGCGAATACATACCTATAAATAAAAAACCTAAACATGAAACAACACCGATAATAATTAAAAGCATACATTTAGCATAAGACAAGAAAGAATTTATGTCACTTATTACAGGTATACTAATATTCATAAAAGATATTGTAAACACTGATAATACACCATAAATAGCTAGTGAACAACCTACTAGCATACATAACGTACACAAATTTGAATGTCATAAAGTAAAAACAGAACCACAAAGTAAAACAGGAAATATAAGTTCATAACTCATTACCTGGGTTCTACTTCCAAGTGAACCTAAAAAAGAGTAGCTGTGACTAGCTACTCTAAGAAAAGCAATCGACAACAAAAGTGGAACAAAAGCTAGTATAACTTCTATAATTGAAATAAGTGTGGGAAAGTACAACATTTTTATCTGTTTATTTAATAAAGTTACATTTGTCCTTTACTTAAAAGAAATAGACGTACATCGACTACGTATTTTTAAAATCATAATGTTAATTGTGACCTATAGTTTAAAGATTAACTTAACAAAATAATAGCCCACGCAATAAAAAAAAAATCTTTTTTTTTAGGTAAAAACTGAAGATAAACTTTAAGTTTAATTATTTAACACAACGTTATATTTAAACCGCCGTGTATAAATTTATTACTATAAGGGTCCGATGGCTACACTGCCTGCTCAAGAATCGAACTTAAACTAAAATATTAGGAGTATCTTGTTCTACCATTAAACTATCAGGCGTAAAGTTTTTTATTGTAATGGTTTGTCTCTGTCACTTAGCAGGGATTTTGTTTTTACATTAATATAGTAAATAAGAAAGTCATAGATGAAACTAGGAAATATTATATGATTACTATTTGTAGCAATCATTATAAAAGCTAGTCCAATAATATCTACATTAATTGTTGTTAATGCTTGTGTAATGGTTATTAAAATTTAAATCATCACAGCAACATTTATTGTTCTTGTAACCATGTAAGGAACTTTTCCAGAGATATTGATTCTATAACTATAGGCATAGAGCTGTGTAAAATACCACAAATTTCTGAACACTGACCGAAAAAAGAACCTTCTCTATTTATAAGGACAGATATTTGGTTAAGTCTTCCAGGATATGCGTCACATTTTATACCTAAAGATGGACATGCATAGGAATGTATTACATCTCCGGAAGAAATAATAAATCTTACATGAGTAAGTTCTGGAAGAATTACTCTGTTATCAACTTCTAACATTCTTAATGCTCCGTCTTCTAAGTCTGACTCAGGTACCAGATAAGAATCAAATTCTAGTTCTTCATCGTCACTGTTAAGAAAATCAGGGTATTGGTAACTTCAGTATCATTGGTGACCCTCCACAAACACTGTTAACGAGGGATCTGTCACTTCGTCCATTAAATATAATAGTTTAAAAGACGGGAAAGCAATTAATATTAATATTAAAGCAGGTGTGATTGTTCAAATTAACTCTATAAGTGTACCGTGATTAAGGTATTTATTACTTATCGGAGATTTGTTGTGAACATAGTTTCTAATTATAGAAACCATTATTCATGCTACACCAAATAGTATTATAACTAAGTAAAACATAATGTTATCATGTAACTCAATAAGTGCTTCCATTTGTGGACTTGCACTGTCTTGAAAATAAACACCTCATGGTTGAGGTGCGTCACATAAAATAGTAAAATTGTTAAATAAATTCATAATTGTATATATATAAGTATTTAACATAGCCATTCACGAGTTTATTGGCAAAGCCCTGCAACATTGGAGAAATTTTAAACCCTGGTTCGAATATATACTAATAATTTAATATTCTTTTTCCTTATTGTGGTTCAACATACGAGATGTATACTGAAGCACCCCCTATGCAATACTCATTAAAAACGCTACAATAAAGTTTAATTATTATAGTAATTATTTTAAGACTGCTTATTAGATGTTAAGTTTTTTCATATTATTGTTTTATTGTTATAACAATGGCTCCTACCATAGCTAATAAAAGAATTATAGATGTAATTATCAATCATAAAGGATAAGCAGTATATATTATATTACCGATGCTTGTTATGTGAGATGTTTCTGCTAAAGCACCATCCCATATTTGTGAAGTAACAAACGATAAATCATTGTTATTAGAGTAAAAAAAATTACCTAAAGCATAACTTATGTTATTGCTTGTTGTTCCATCTAAACCTGAAGAAAAAGACATCTTATCAAAGTCAAGATCGTAGATGTATGTATTAGCAGTGAAGTTTGAAGGCAGTAATCTATACAATGTTAGATTAAAAATTATACCTATCATAACTGCTAATGGTACACTGTTGTTATTATCTGTAACAAGCTCAGATATTCTCACATTTATTAACATTAGAATAAATATAAATAGTATTGAGACTGCTCCTACATACACCAGTAAATAAGATAAACCTATGAAATTTATACCTAGCATCATTAAATATCCTGCTATATTTAAAAATAACCCTATAAGAAACAGTACTGATACTATAGGGTTTTTGCTTATAATCACTAAAACACCACAAAGTACAGATGTTAGTGAAATTACATTTAATAGGCCGTAATTAAGACCATTAGTAAAAGTTTCATTTAAAACGAATAAATTTGACATGTGTTTATGTTATTTTTTTTTTCTCAATATGTAATAATATAAAAGTATCTCCACAATCACTTATTTATAGTTAGTTGATTTTATAACATGGTACAATAGAGAACATGATTTCTTATAACACTTTACTTTACATTAAATTAATATAAGTAGTAGAACGTTTTTTTTATTATTTTTTTTTTTTTTACAATTCACTTAAACACAAAGGTTATAGAGTAAATGTTTTTCTGTATATGCTTGTATACTTTCAATTGTAAGTGCATTTTTACCTAGTTCGAAAGCAAAACCTAATGTTAAAACTAGAAAAAAAAAAATAAGCATAATAATTAAACCGAATATACCATTGACATATGCACTAACTACATAAGGGTACGCTAGTAATATTTCTAAATCAAATAATAGAAATAATAAGGCAAAAATAAAGAATGAAATACTAAATTCACTACTATTCTGACCTAAGAATGAGTGAAATCCACATTCGAAGGCACTATCTTTCTCCTCATAAGGATTATGAAGGGCAAATATTAGGTTTAAGGCTAATAACACTATAGCTAATATGGGTATAAGTATAAAAAAAAATGTTTGACTTGTTATTTACGCTTTAAATAAGATAAGGGTTAGTATACTAACTATGTTAAATCACTCTCCCGGTATATATATAAATAATACAAGCCCTATTATTAAATGGAATAACCTACTCTTTTTTAGAAAAGGTTTCTTCTAGGTAAAAATCAAGTGCTTTTTTGTCTTTAGGGTATGGAAAATCCTTAGTCATAATATCTTCTTTAAGTTCGTTAAATTTACTTGTTTTGTACGGTAAATTTTCAAAACCTTTCCCACTGTGATCAGATAAAAACTTTTCTAATTGTATAGTATTTAATCTAGATCTATAAAATGCAGAGTAATGCAGCGGATATTGTGGGTGACTTGGATCTAGTTTAAGTAATAAATTATACTTTTCATGCATAATTCCTTTATAAATATCTCGGTTTAACCTAGCCTTACTAGGTGTTAAACCGTTAGTAGGATATTTATATTTATTTACCAAATCTTCCATACTATTTAAAAGAACATTATTATTACTTAAGTAAATAAGTTTATTTTCAGTATATATTATGCTTAATAAAGGCATTAACATAGGTGACAAGTATAGTATTGATAAACTTAAAAGAACTGCAAATGACAAATATATTAGTCCCGGCATAGCCGAGTTTCTTTTCACCGAAGAAAAAAATGCAGCTAACGTAACAGCTATAAAAGTAGGTATTATAATATAGTACTCTAAGTCAAGATGTCTTAAAAGCGTTTTAAACATATATGCTTGTAAACATATGATACCTGAAACAAATATACATGTTACAACTTCAATACTAATTGAAGAAAAGTAAATTTTTATACTAGATCAGTAGTTATATAATAATGCTGATATAGTACATAGACCAATTGTTATTATAACAAATAACTGTGTAAATGGTGTTATATTGAATAAACCTCCATATACTTCTATGCCATTTTCTAATGGTCTTACATATAAATTATTGTATGCTAAAAAGCTTGTTAAAAGTAAACTTTTTATCACGATTCTAGAAAACAATATAGATTTATCTCGTCTTATATTAACGGCATTTGAAACAAATAAAAATACTAGAAAAAATATTAACATGTAAGGAATAGGTGATTTGAACACCTAACCTACCGTGTGTAAAACGGTTGCTCTACCAATTGAGCTAATTCCTTTTAGGATTAAGAGTCTTTTAGCTTTTGTAAGCCAGGAGAGAAATTCGAATTCTCATTATTAATGCATGAAATTAATGTTCTAACCAATTGAACTATCCTGGCTACAATCTCTCTATCTTTAGATTTTTTATATAGCCAACAGCCTTTTTATTGTTTGCTGTGCTTTCCTTTGTTAATAATAAGCTGAAGTTAGGGTGGATATCCTGACTTGAACAGGAAACTTACTGTGCCACATACAGTTGTTCTACCTATTGAACTACATCCACCTTTATGTTGGAGTGATTCGAACACTCAATGGTAAATACCAAAAATTTATGACTTACCGATTAGTCTACAACATATTTTAGCGCTTTGCGTGAAAACTTTAATTGTATTGTACTATTAAGAGGAAACTACATAAGAGTTTATTAAGGTAAATCCGACTTGAACGGATAAGATTTATAAATCAAATAGTCCTAAGCTATTCATGTCTACCAATTCCATCATTACCTTTGGTTTGTCTTTTGTTAGAGTAAGAAAAAATTAATGCTCGAGATAAGATTTGAACTTATAACCTAAACATCTTCAGAGTTCCGCTCTACCAGGTTGAGCTTCTCGAGCTTAACATAAATTGTAACAGCATTTGTGGAGATATTAGGTGTAGATCCCAATATTACGATATGTAAAATAGGAGTTTAATAAATAAAATTATATCGCCTTATTTCCACACAAACAACGGTATACCCTGCCTCATATAGGACAATATGGTAACTGAGTTATATTATATTGATGCTTGATTTTTAACCTTCATCTTCGTACTTTCATATTCGTGTACGTATTGTTATACTCTTCACTCGGAGTATTAATGAGGAATCTACACTTCATATACAATAAAAGATTGGTTAAATAAATTTATCGATATGTTAACTCGGCAGTTTATCTGCATCATCATAAAAGTGATTTATCAATAGTATTAGCACATTTTTTTTTTATCTTATTTTTTTATTATATTATTATATTAATAAAGAATGATAAAGCAATTCTTTTTAATCTTCATAATAATCAGATGGATCAAAATCGGTTTTTTGGATATCAGAAGAATCCTGTTTGAAGTCAGGTCTAATGAAGTTCAAATCGTTTTCGTGTCAAGCTTCTAGTAGTTCTGACGCCTCAGATTTCTGTACTTTTAATTTATCAATTAAATCTGAAGCAGTGTCCTGATGAGGGTCGTTGTGGTCTAAGTTTGATTTTATAACATTTAAAAGTCTAATGTCGTCCGATGCAGATTTGCTTATTTTTTCTATAGTCAGACCTTTGTCTTCCCGGAAATCTTTATTAGAAAATAAGGCATGATTTGCTGATCTCTCAAAATCACCAACAAGATCGTCTTTTCTATCTATACTGCCCTCTATAGTCTTAGAAAGTTCGGTCTTTTCTTCGTCATCCTGATACTGTACTTCATCTTCCATAACTTCTTTTTTGAATTCCTCCAATTCACCATCAACTTCATTAAATTTCTCTTCCAAAGAAGAAATTTTTTTCAGTAAACGATCTTGATCATTATGATCATCAGGAAGCGAACATGAATTGGTAGAAGTAAAACCTCTAGTTGTTGCGTAAGAGCCTATTAAACCTGTTGTTGCTAAACCTGTACCTATAATTGTTGCCATTTGTATCATTTAATTTAGATATTTATATTTATAGTTATAATTGTATTTTAAAGGAAAACCTTTTAACTATTTTAAACTTTATTTATTTATTAAAAAACTTACTGGATGTGAGGAAAAAAACTTACATCGGATCTTAGCGTGTTTATTAATCAAGCTATTATATTCAAAGTAATCTGCGGTTAAACGCTCGCGTGCAAAGTAGCTTACTAATGTAGATCCGAAACTAATATAAATAATTATTTATTTAAGTTTTTCTCTTGCGTGTTATGGCTCGAAATAATGTTTTAACTTATAATCTAAGCGTCTTCAAAGCTACGCTGTGCGATATAAATGATTACAACATTTGTGGAGATATTAGGACTCGATCCTAAAATAACGATATGCAAAATCGCAGTTTTACCAATTAAACTATATCCCCTTCTGCTCATTTTTTTTTTCTTATTTTTAATTCTTTATAAGTTTTTGCCATGTAAAAGCAATAAAATTAAGAAAAAATGAAAAAGAAAGCAAAAATTAATAACCCACTTGGGAATTGAACCCAAGATGTAATGGTGAAAGCATTATGTCTTAACCTCTTGACTAGTGGGTCTATGTTTTATCCGAAAAACGACTTGAACGTTTACGATATTGTATCAATAAATCTTAAGTTTATCCTGTCTACCAATTCCAGCACTCGGATTAATTTTCTACTTTATTTTTATAGAACTATGTAATTAGTGTAAAAAAAACAATAAAAAAATATAACAAAAATAGTAATAAGGCCAGAATGAATCGAACACTCATCTGAGCTATCATGAGCAGCTTGCTTTACCAATTAAGCTATAGCCTTTTTAACAACAAATGTTGTCGGGTTATTATGATTCGAACATAACAATTCCTCAACCCAAATGAGGCGCCTAACCTACCTGGCTCTAACCCGCTTATTAAAAGTATACCTTATGATCGCTTTATTTTTTTTTTTTTATCAATAAGCAAAGTTTTATAAAAAACAGAGAATATCCGATTCGAACGGATGCGGTTTTTTAAACCAAATAAGTTTCAAGCTTACCGCTATAAACCACTCAGCCAATTCTCTTTTAATATGAAACACAGCAGCACACAAACAATGCGTTATTAATATAAAACACATTACTAATGTAGATTTATAACGTAATAACGATTATATAATATGTACTGGTAATGTAAATTTATTTTAGCGCGTAGCGAAACAATAACACTGATTCCTCGATGACTTGAACATCGAACATACTCTTATCAAAAGTACACTTTACCTATTAAGTTAAGGAACCTGAGCAACATTTTTTATATTATATGCGCATTACTTAAAAGCCATAAGGTTAGGAATTACATTATAATAATTATAAGTGACGTAATATATCGTTAGGTTAACGTTTTTTATTTATTTATTTTTTTTTTTTATTTTTCAAATAAATTGTTGTATGCTTCTCTATGCTGTGAGCTAAGAGAAGAACAAACTTTATTATTATTAGCACCATTTAAAGTAATGTCTTTTTTTTCTAGCTTTTTATACTCAGCATATTTACTGTTATAAATACTATCTATGGCGCTTACCTGTCTGCCTAGTTTATCTGCTTCAGTATCTGTAATACTATCAGGTAAATCTACTTCTAAAGCACCATTATTAACGTGATATTTCATATCATTCGATACTTTCATACTACGTAATTTGTCAATCATCTCTTCCTGCTGGACTAGATTGCCTAACATACGATTGTGTAGAATAGAAGACTGTTCCAAATTCGACGAGTTTTTCGAAGAACTTTCTCCCGGATTTGAAAATCTTTCACTATCCATGTTAAGTGTAGTACTGCCAGAGTCAGTAATGAAAGTTTCTATAGGAATCGAAAATTTGTCACCCATATAAATCTCCAGAAATATACTAAATAAAAATTTTCAGGTGGCAATCGAAAAAAAATACGATACGTCTATGAAAGTTAGCCCCCCCTTTATGGGACAGTAATAAAAATGGTTTTCTAGAATAAACTTTAGAAATATGGCATAAATAAAAGTTGCCAATATAGTCAATAGAGAGCCCATTGTTAATCTTTTAAAAATCAGTTGTTTAAATCTTTTCATTTAAAGTTAATATGTTAGTTTATTGTGATTCGTTTATAATCTGTAAATTTCGAATCTTAAATTACAGATCGCAACAACTATTAATTGTTACTTGTTATTTCTTAGCTAAAGGTAACCAACCTCTTGCCTTATGTAGCTTTTATTACTTTACAACTAAAAGGTCGTTCATTAGTTACTCGTTAATGATAAAAAAAAGGCCTATAAACAACTAAGCAGAATTTTTATTTATGGATTATTTTATTAACTGCGTTTAACATACGTGCTGAATTGGTTCCTATATTCCTAAGATATAACGCCAATAGTTATTTCGGCTGTTTAAATTTTCATACTTGAACTAACAAGAATACAGTCATTTATTTTAAAACATTTACTAGACAGGTATTATTTTTACTAATTGAAGGCCGTGATATAACTATTTATATTTTTAAACAGCACGATATAATTTTTTTTTTCGTTACTATACTAATATTTAAGTATAATCACGAAAAAGGTATAACGCACCTTGAAAGTTATACTTTACTCAAGAGCACTCAGACTTGAACCGAGAATTTGAAGTTTGAAGCTTCCTATTTTGCCAATTAAACTATACTCTTTTAATAGCATTTTTATTGCCAACTTTTTTTTTTTTATTAGTAAATAATAAAAAGACGGAAAAGAGATGATTCGAACATCCAGGTGTAAAAACACAATATTTAGCAAATATCTTGCCTTACCCATGGCGACTTTTCCATTAATAAAACATATGCTAAGAAAAAAAGCACAAGTTTTTAGAATGCACGAGTTAAGTCGGCTACGATCCGACATCTACTTTCTCGACAAGAAAGTTCTTTACCAATTAAGTTATTAACTCATACTTGTAAATATTACCGCGCAGTGAGATATTTTTTTTTTTGTATTCATGTAACCTTATGTTTATTAGTATAATGAAGACGTAAAAGAATATGATAGATAAACACAATGTATATTAAGAGGTATAACTTATATAAATATACGGCCAACCGAATTCGAATCGGTACACATCGTTTGGAAGACGAACGGTCTACCATTAACCTATAGCCGTTCTATTTTTTTTTATAAAAATGTAAAAAAAAAAATAAATAAAAACCTATAAAACATATAAAACATATTACTAATATATATCATTAATATACTTAAAATGGTATACGACAATCTTATAAGAAGGCCTTTTACTTGTTTTTAGTGATCTTTATCAAGTTATGAGCTGATATTTTTAATAAATTTGATTAACTAATTATAAGAAATTTTAATTACAGATTTATATTAGTAATATATTTTACGTGTTAGTAAAAAACACTAAATATATATAGTTATTGAGTTTGATGATGGCTCTGATTGAACGCTGTCCAAAGGCTTGACACATGCTAATCATACATTATTTAATATAAAAATTACAATAACCCCACGGCTATTGGGTTTATATCAAATAAAGTGGTGTAAAGGTGAGTATATGATATTTTTACTGCCTTAAAGCAAGGAATAAATTCCTTATAAAATACAAAAACGCTAATTAACAGGGTTGTTGTATTATAGAAAAAATAATTTTCGCTTTAAGATGTTTACAATATTATCAAGTAAGTAGTAGTTAAGGTAACTGCTTAACTAGCTTAAGCTTGTAGTCATAACTGAGAGGTTTATTGACCACATTGGGTCTGAAAAAACCCCAATACGTACAGTACAGCAGTGAGGAATATTGGTCAATGGCCTAACGGCTGAACCAGCAATTTGGGGGAATGTAAGTGTGTACAACAAAGTATACACATATCGACTATGTCGAATAAAGTTCTAAATAGATAATTGATAGTGACAAATTTCTATTTATATGTCTCGACCAATTCTTGTGCCAGCAGTCGCGGCAACACAAGTGAGACTAGTGTTATTCATCTTTATTAGGTTTAAAGGGTACCTAGACGGTATTTTCAGCCCCTAAAGGGTACAGAATTACTAGAGTTTTATGGGAGAGGTAAATATTAGGACCATTGGTGTAGAGATGAAATTCTTTGATACTAATGGGATGTGTAATGGCGAAGGCAACCCTCTATGTATAAACTGACGTTAAGGGACGAAGGCTTGGGTAGCGAATAGGATTAGATACCCTAGTAGTCCAGGCAGAAAATTATGTATGTTATAGACTTCGATTCCATCGATGTGTATAAATGAAAGTGTAAGCATACCACCTCAAGAGTAATGTGGCAACACAGGAACTGAAATCATTAGACCGTTTCTGAAACCAGTAGTGAAGTATGTTATTTAATTCGATGACCCTCGAAAAACCTTACCACAATTTGAATAGTTAATTAAACTTGAATAATGTATTCAGAGAACTTAGTTCAAAAATTAATTACAAGCGTTGCACGGCTGTCTTCAGTTAATGTCGTGAGATTTTGGTTAGATCCATTAAATTAACGTAAACCCTTGCTCTATTTATTGTTAATAGAGCAGTTCACCGCTAGATTGGATATGATAACAGGGACCAAGACAAGTCATCATGACCTTAATATTGTGGGCTATAGACGTGCCACATATATCTGTACAAAGAGAGGCTAAAATGCAAATATTAGCTAACCTATAAAGCAGAATATAACATGGATTGTAGTCTGAAACTCGACTGCATGAAAAAGGAATTACTAGTAATCGTGAGTCACCACATCACGGTGGATTTAATCTCAGATAGGTACTAACCACTCGTCAGGCGCTGAAAGGAGTATGCGCAATAAGTTTGGTTTTTTGTTAATCTTTTCTCTAAACAATCAGGATTAGATATTTTTTCGAACAATCTTCGTATGCGTGACTTTAATTGGTGTTAAGTCGAAATACGGTTCGTGTAGTGGAAATTGCACGGGTTTAATAAACATTAACAACACCCCCCACAATAATATACATAAATAAAGGAAGGTTCCATTTGTTGGTATGATGGGTTGAGCTGTAAACTCAATAGTTAAGGCTGTCGAAGGTTCAATTCCTTTCCTTCCTATAATTTGAATATATATAATGTTCATATTATTATTTATTACTTTTTCGTCGCAAAGCATGTGCAATATATTATAGCCTTTATAGCTCAACGGTAGAGCAGAATACTGTTAATATTCTGATATATGTTCAATTCATATTGAGGGCTTATAAGTGTCTTTTTAGATTTGTATTATTAATTTAAACATACCATGACACAACCTTAAGCGTGTTAACTCAATGGTTAGAGTATTGTGCTACGGACACAATTGTTGCAAGTTCGAGTCTCGCACACGCTTTTTTTAGTAATTTTTTTTTTAATACGAAAAACTATAAAGTTTTATAAAAAATAAAGAGACATGTTGTAAAAGGTTTTACACTTTGATTGCAGATCAAATAGACGAGGTTCAATTCCTCCATGTCTCTAGCGCTTTGCGATAATATTAAAATGTATGCAATGTATTGTTATTATATCAATTATAATTCTTACTAGCTTAATGGTAGAGCAGGATACTTCTAATATCTAGGTCTAAGTTCAAGTCTTAGGTGAGAATTTATCCTTTTATTGTATTAGTTAACTTTAAACACGCGAACAAGGTGAAACTAACTGACCTTACTTCCTATGTGATTTTCTTATCAATAATAAAGCCCGGTTAGCATAAAAGTAATGCAACCGTTTTGTAATCGGTAGAAGTAAGTGCGATACTTGCACTGGGCTGTACTGCGAATATAATACCTTATATTTTTCGTAATACACTTTTTAGGAAAAAGAATAAAAAGATTTATGATTATGCGGATTGATGTAACAGTAACATAACTGGCTCATGCCCAGTAAATAAAGGTGCAAATCCTTTGTCCGCACAATATTGGACTATTTATGTATTTGAACTAAGGTTCAAAAATTTCCTATAATTATAAATAAATTAGCTACTCACCATGCAAGTACTTATGTAACTGTGAGCTTATCTAATTATTTTTTAAGAAAAAGCTTAAAAAAGGAAGTATTATTGTAAACGACATTATATTTTTAATGATATAGAGAATTATTATAGCTAATCACGCATTGGTGTTTCTTACCTTCTAGGTTATATACAGAAAAAAATAGTTAATAGACACGATTCTAAAATAGTTAAAAGGTTTTCCTTTAAAATATAATTATAACTACAAAGATACAAATTAAATGATACAGGGGGCAGAAATTATTGGTACAGGTTTAGCAACAACAGGTTTAATAGGTGCAGGTGTTGGTATAGGTGTAGTGTCTGGTGCACTAATATTAGGTGTTGATAAAATTTTACTTCTTAACAGAACACACCAGTTAATTATTTTTAAAGAGTTATCATTATTCTTTACAGCGTTGTCATTCGTTCCTATCTCGTTTTTTACAGGTATACCTATACTTATGCAGATTACTTTTGCTCTAATAGGTTACAATTTAATTGTTTTTATGCTATGTTATAATTTTTTTTTTACAATTACAAAGCATCTCAATTTTCTCCCATTACTGGGTTGTATCACATTTCTGTTAAGTAGCATAGTTTTACTATTAATTAGTATCGCATTTTTACTAGGTGTAGATTTGTATTGAGTTCTTGAATGGTCACGTTTGTTTATGGATAGCGGGGACTCAGGTTCCAATTATCCAGGTGACAGCGGTAATGGGAGTGGTGGCAATTCAAATACCCCTAATAATGGTGGAAATAGTCATGTATTTCCGCACCAAGGATCAAGCAGAGATTCTGAATCTGAAGCTGGACCTCCTGAATTTGTCTTTGTGCTACAGAGCGAGCTTGCTGTAGCTAACAATGAAGCGATGGAGGCAAGAAGAGCTGTATCTCGTAGTATTAATAATATAGAGACAAGGTTACAAAGTGGCGTACCTGCTGGTAATATGACTGATGATTTCCATGAACTCAATAGGCGTAGACTTAGATTAGGCGGTTTGATAGCGTCTAAACAAAGTTTAAGATCTATACTTATAGAAAATGGGTCTGATTTTGAGTGAAAAGCTAGATCACATTCTACTCAAGTTTTCGAGTTTAACAGAGCAACCACTATTATTAGTAACAATATTAACATTGGCCAAAACACCTATACTTTCAATCACTAAATGTATAAATAAATACATCATTTTTTGTAATAAAAATAGTTTACTACTGCTATTACAACAAAAAAAAAAATAAAAAGAAAAAAAAAGAATAACAGAGAGCTTAACTTAATGGTAAAGTATGTGACTTTTAATCATTGTAATATGAGTTCGAATCTCATAGCTCTTACGTATGCCCTAAAAGCTTTTCAATTTTTATACTTATAAAAACTGTGTTTAGTCGATAAATCTATTTAGCATGCACACGCAATACTTATGATTTTCTTTATGGTTATGCCTGCTATGATAGGAGGATTCAGTAATTTCCTATTACCTTTATTAGTAGGAGATTCGTACATGGCGTATCTTAGAATAAATGACGTCAAGCTTCACTTAGCTGATCTTTCATTGTCTTTGTTTGTACTTTTCAATGCATTTATAAGAATACTCTCTTGCATAACTTTCCTGTATTCTTTGTATATTGTGTCTGCAATTAAGTATGACTATAACTATTCTTTATTGATGGGGGATGGTGGGTCTAACAGTCCACCGAGCGAAGGGGGCTACAGTAATTTTAATGGTAGCAACAATGGTAACAGTCCTCAAGACGGTAGTGGGATTGCATTAGTAGCCGGTCTTAGCAGAGGAGAGGATAGCTCTAATACACTTAATAGTTTTATAAATAAATATACTACTTAT
Organism: Dothistroma septosporum; assembly: GCA_002236755.2. Classification (NCBI taxonomy): domain Eukaryota; kingdom Fungi; phylum Ascomycota; class Dothideomycetes; order Mycosphaerellales; family Mycosphaerellaceae; genus Dothistroma; species Dothistroma septosporum. Next base: position 27,425 of record NBZP02000025.1, read on the forward strand.
TGAAGTGAGCAAAACAAGAGTGTGGCTAACAGCTCTGATGTTAATAGCGCTACAGATGTAAGTTCTGAACAGCCATCTTCTCATGTTAGAAATACTACATCCGGCAGCTCTCTTGTCAGAGATGTTAGCGATAATAGTATTAAATCTGATGTTAACGAAGCTGACATAGGAAAAACATATAATGACGCAGCAATATCAAGCAATATGGGTAAACCTAGACAAGGTGGCATGATTCTAAGTGCCAGAACAAGCATGCCTGAAAAAACTAAATAGCATTAGTTTTTACTATTACCTTTTAGTTTTGTTTATATTTGCTAGATTAACATGTGATTTAAATTGCATAATATGTTTACTTGTAAGCATATTATTAGAGTAAAGTCTGATACTTTGGTTAATATTGCTAGGAATATAAATTTTGGTATTATACAGAGAATAACACTTTTATGTGAAACTATAAACCAATGTAAAGTATTGTTTTAGTTATATTAGCAACAACAGAAATTAGCTTATTTATATCCATGTTATTTAATATTAAAGCTTTAACGAGGTGCTAATTTTTAAGCCTTATATGCGACATTATAACTTTTAATTTATTGATAATTAGTTAGGAAAACAGGTAATAAAACATTACGTAAAAGTATTTGTTATAACTTAGGCACATTTTAATATTGGGAACAGTAGTATATAGGTACTAATGCAACTTTATTTTTGGTTATTTTCCGCTACGGAGTGTGGGTTAAAGTGCAATATTATTTTTAATTATGTCCAATTTAAATAGAAGTGCCTTCCAGGGCCACCCCTTTCATTTAGTTTCGCCTTCTCCTTGACCCATATTTACTTGCGTAAGTTTATTAACTTTAACTACTTCAGGTGTTTCAACTATGCATGGTTTCGAGTATGCAGGTTACTGACTACCTTGTGGACTTATACTTTTAGTATCAAGTATGTTCTTTTGATTTAGAGATGTTATATCAGAAGGTACTTACATAGGTAACCACACGTTAGCTGTGCAAAAAGGTCTAAATATGGGAGTAGCATTATTTATAGTATCTGAAGCTCTGTTCTTTTTAGCTATCTTCTGAGCATATTTTCACAGTGCTTTGTCACCCACTGTAGAATTAGGTGCTCAATGACCCCCTATAGGTATAGAAGCTATAAATGCTTTTGAATTACCGCTACTTAATACTGTGCTATTACTAGCATCTGGTGTGACAATTACTTATTCTCACCACTCTTTAATACAAGGAAACAGAAATGGTGCCTTATACGGAGCACTGTTTACGATAGTACTAGCTCTAATATTCACTGCATTTCAAGGTGTGGAGTATTCAGTTTCTTCATTTACTTTATCAGACGGTGCATATGGATCATGTTTTTACTTTGGAACAGGTTTCCATGGAATACATGTTATTGTAGGTACAATATTTATAGCTGTAGGTTTCTGACGTTTACTTGCATATCACCTAACTGAAAACCATCATTTAGGTCTAGAAGCTGGTATATTATACTGACATTTTGTAGATGTTGTATGATTATTCTTATTCTTATCAGTATACTACTGAGGTTCTTAAACCTTTCAGTAAGAAAGAATAGTATATATAAGAATTATAACCATAAAAAAAAAAAAATCGGAGCAAATATGTACTTTAAGTACATATTGCCACCCCCTTGCTTTATTTACAAACGAAAAAAAAAATGAATTTATCTTTAATACTATTTTTAATAGGAATCCTAGGATTTGTATTAAATAGAAAAAATATTATATTGATGCTTATTTCAATAGAAATAATGTTGTTAGCTATAACATTTTTAATTTTAACAGCTTCACTTAATTTTGATGACATATTAGGTCAAATATATGCCATATACATAATAGCCATAGCAGGAGCAGAATCAGCTATAGGACTGGGTATATTAGTAGCGTTTTATAGATTAAGAGGAAGTGTTGCAATAGAATTTAAATAATGTACTTAGCTATAATAGTATTGCCTCTATTGGGTTCAATAGTTTCTGGTTTTTTTGGAAGAAAAGTAGGAGTAAGTGGATCCCATTTAATTACTTGTACATCAGTATTACTAACAACTACACTTGCTATATTTGCTTTTTTCGAAGTAGGTATTAACAACGTCTCGGTGTATGTAAAATTATTTAGATGAATTGATTCAGAATCACTAAATGTGTCCTGAGGATTCGTCTTTGATTCATTAACTGTATCAATGTTAATACCTGTATTAATAGTTTCTTCTTTAGTACACATATATTCCATAGGTTATATGAGTCATGACCCTCACAATCAAAGGTTTTTTAGTTACCTGAGTTTATTTACATTTATGATGATTATTCTTGTTACATCTAATAATTTCCTACTGATGTTTGTAGGATGAGAAGGAGTAGGAGTTTGTTCATACTTACTTGTTAGTTTTTGATTCACTAGAATAGCAGCAAACCAAAGCTCTATCTCTGCATTTTTAACTAACAGAGTAGGAGATTGTTTTTTAACTATAGGTATGTTCGCTATCCTGTGATCATTTGGTAATGTAGACTATTCCACTGTATTCTCTATAGCACCTTTGATGAGTGATAATATTATAACTGTTATAGGTATTTGTCTATTAATAGGTGCAATGGCCAAAAGTTCCCAAATAGGACTCCATGTATGATTACCTATGGCTATGGAAGGGCCTACACCTGTATCTGCACTGATCCACGCAGCAACTATGGTTACTGCAGGGGTTTATTTATTAATGCGTAGTTCTCCCCTTATAGAATATAGTAGTACTGTGTTACTATTATGTTTATGAATAGGTGCTATTACAACGGTATTTAGTTCTCTCATAGGTTTATTCCAACAGGATATTAAAAAAGTTATTGCATACTCAACAATGAGTCAATTAGGTATGATGGTAGTAGCAATTGGTTTATCTTCTTATAATATAGCCTTGTTCCATCTAGTTAATCATGCTTTTTATAAAGGGCTTCTATTTTTGGGTGCTGGTGCGGTAATTCACGCTGTATCAGATAACCAGGACTTCAGAAAATATGGAGGACTGAGAGCTTTCCTTCCTTTAACTTATTCAGTTATGCTGATCGCATCATTAAGTTTAGTAGCCTTTCCTTTCATGACAGGATTCTACTCTAAAGATTTTATTCTTGAATCAGCATACGGTCAATTCTACTTTTCTAGTATTGTAGTATATTTCATATCTACAATAGGTGCTATGTTTACTACGTTATACTCGGTTAAAGTTTTATATTTAACTTTTTTAACTAATCCTAATGGACCGCTTGTAAACTACAAACATGCCCATGAAGGTGATATATTTATGAGTATGCCTTTAATTATACTGGCCATATTTTCTATATTTTTTGGTTATGTAACCAAAGATATGTTTATCGGGCTAGGATCCAATTTCTTTATCGATAACAGTTTATTTATACACCCAAGCCATGAAATTATGTTAGACACTGAATTTGCTGTACCTACTATATTTAAGATTTTACCTTTGATATTTACTTTATCTTTAAGCACAGTAGCTATCATATTATCTGAGTTTACACCTAAAGTGTTAATAAATTTCAAATTATCTAGATTAGGTTACAACATTTTCAGTTTCTTCAATCAACGTTTCCTGGTTGAAATGTTCTACAATAAATATGTAACAGACCTCGTTTTAAAATTAGGAGGGCAGACAACTAAAGTTATTGATAAAGGTTCTATTGAATTAATTGGTCCTTTCGGCCTAGAAAGAGGACTAGTAACTTTAAGTTCAAACATATCAAACTTAGATACAGGAGTTATAACATCATATGCACTGTACATATTGGTAGGTTTAACATTTTACATATCAATCCCCTACCTTTATGTAATAGATAATAATTTATTAATAGTGATAATATTTGCCTTATTAACTATAATAAAAAAATAAGAATTTACAAAAACTTATTCTTATATAAATGTCGTATGTAAGTATACACAATTAATTAATACAAGCAGGTAATTAATTCTTACTTTCTTTGCGGTTTAACTTTGTTAGAAGTTAGTTACCTGATCAATTAGGCCACGTATAATAATAAGAAAGCCATCATGAGTGCAAATAACCCTGTTGCTTCTGCGAAAGCAAAACCTAGTATGGCGTAGGAGAACAATTGTCCTCTAAGTGATGGGTTCCTTGCTACACCTAATATTAGCGCACCAAACACTACACCTATACCAACACCTGCACCGATTAGACCTGTTGTTGCTAAACCTGTACCAATAATTTTTGCCGCTTGTATCATCTGAGTTAGATTTTTATAGTTATAATTGTATTTTAAAGGAAAACCTTTTAACTATTTTAAACTGTCTTCCTTTATTAACCCGTTATCTATGCAAGCTTGTTTTTATTTTTGTCGAAGTGTTTTATGCAGGTAATGTAGTAAAAAAAAAACCATAACCCTTATAATACTTGTGTCCGTCGTCTTCTGTGATCTCTTGTACATCATCTATTTTTTGTTAATAAATATCCGTAAGCTTAGCAAGGCTGCACACCTCAGAACTTAGTCCCTCACTTCCAGGTATATATAAGGTAATATTACTAAGGAATGTAAATATTCTAATATGTATTCAGTAATATATTGGGTCATGGGATCTAGGAGATCTAAAAATTATATTTTTTATTATAAGAATAGTACCTGTAGATTGTGAAGCATATAATGCTATATAGCTAAATTAAAAATGTAAATGTACCGTTCGAAGCTGATTAATAAATATAACCAAGACTTGCACTTTGTAGAGGTAGACTTGCAAAAGCATGAGGTTTAGGTGGTGAGTTTAAACATCATTCTAAGCTAGTGTAGGCTCTGTTAAGTAAACATTGTAAATAGTCTGTATAGAATTGAGGACTAACTCATGGATATCTAGACACACTTTTACCCTCAACTAGTTGAACGTATAAGATATGTAAAAATACTCATGTTGCTACTACAGAAATAATAGACCCAAAACTACTTACAAGATTTCACCCAGCAAATGCATCAGGGTAATCACTTATCCTTCTAGGCATACCTTGTAGACCTAGGAAATGTTGAGGGAAAAAAGTAACATTAACTCCTATAAACATTATTCAGAAATGTACTTTACCTAACATTTTGTTGTAGTCTAAACCTAACATCTTAGGTATTCAAAAGTATCATGCACTAAATAATGCAAATACTGCACCCATACTTAAAACATAGTGGAAGTGTGCTACCACATAGTAAGTGTCATGGAATGCTATATCAAGAGAAGCGTTTGCTAAGACAACTCCACTTAGTCCTCCAATAGTAAACATAAACACGAATCCTAATGCAAATAGCATTGATGGTGTTAAATGAAGAGATCCACCATAACATGTAGCTAATCAACTGAATATTTTAATACCAGTTGGGACTGCGATAATTAAAGTAGCAGCAGTGAAGTAGGCACGTGTATCTACGTCTAGCCCTACACTGTACATATGATGGCTTCACACTACGAAACCTAATACACCAATAGACATCATGGCGTACACCATACCTAAGTATCCAAATACACTTTTATTAGAACTAGCTGATATAGTTGTACTGATGATACCAAAACCAGGTATGATTAAAATATAAACTTCAGGGTGACCAAAAAATCAGAATAAATGTTGATATAAAATAGGGTCTCCACCACCTGCAACTTCAAAGAAAGATGTGTTAAAGTTTCTGTCTGTTAATACCATTGTTATTGCACCAGCTAAAACGGGTAATGATAATAATAACAAGACTGCTGTTACTATAATGGCTCAACCAAATAAAGCTAATTTGTGTAGTCTTATACCAGGACTTCTCATATTTAAAATTGTTGTAATAAAGTTTACAGCTCCAAGTAAACTACTTATACCTGACAAATGAAGAGCAAAGATTGCTAAGTCTACACTAGGTCCACTGTGACTTTGTATACCTGATAATGGTGGGTATAAAGTTCAACCTGTACCAGCTCCATTTTCTATTGTACTAGCAAATATAAATAAGACTAAACTAGGAGGCAATAGTCAAAAACTAATGTTATTTAGTCTAGGAAAGGCCATATCTGGACCTCCTACTAATAAAGGTAATAGGAAATTACCGAATCCTCCTATCATAGCAGGCATAACCATAAAAAAAATCATAAGTATTGCGTGTGCAGTAATTATACTGTTATATAGTTGGTTATCAGCTATGTACTGAACACCAGGTCCAGATAACTCAAGTCTTATAAGAACAGAAAATGCTGTTCCTAATAGTCCTGAGAATAAGGCAAAGATAAGATAAAGTGTACCTATATCTTTAGCATTACTTGACAAGAATCAACGTTCTCATCACATAGATATGTCAGATATTTTAAAGTTAATAATTCTTTTATTTGTAAATAAGTTGTTAGTTTGTGTAATTAGATAGAAAAGTTAAATTGTTAATCGTTTAAAAGTATTAAGTACACACTTAGTATTCGTGTGGCAAAGCCTGTACATGCTAAATAGATTTATCGACTAAACACAGTTTTTATAAGTATAAAAATTGAAAAGTTTTTAGGGCATACCTAAGAGCTATAAGATTCTAGCTCATTTTATAATGATTAAAAGTCACATACTTTATCATTAGGTTAAGTTATCTATTCTTTTTTTTTTTTTTAGTTTTGCTGTTTAAAAACACTAATTAGTTCTTTTAAAGCAGACGTAGGTTCACTTGAATCACCTCTTCTAAAAAAAGCAATGCCATGTAAGCCGGGGCCAAATGGCACCGGACCTATCATTCTATGTGTAACTATGGTAGCAAAGTTATGTACTCCGACTGAGTAAAATTGACCAGAACCTACTAGGAGGTCTTCAAAGGTAACCGGACCTATTCCTTGTCAACGACTAGTAACTCACAACGCATCCTTTAGACATTTATAAAATATTCTAGTTTGAGTTACACTCATCGGCCCTATCGGTACGAAAGAATCACATAATAGGGGTGCTCGTAGGTTAAAATAAAGTATAACTGTACCAAAAAAAATAATTAAATTAAATGCAACAGGGTATTTTTGAGCAAATCAAGAAAAAGCGAGTCAGGCTATAGGTAATATGGCTAACACATAAAACGGTATAATCAACACTAAAATAAGTGTGCTTGCTTTAGGGTACATATGTTTTATAATACTAGATGCAAAATTTACCAATGTAAACAAACAACTAATCATTGCTAATATTAAAGACAAGTCAACAATTAAAAGTTGATCTACAAATAGGAATAAAGCTAAACTAGGAGGCAATAGTCAAAAACTAATGTTATTTAGTCTAGGAAAGGCCATATCTGGACCTCCTACTAGTAAA